>JABFTP020000060.1:40000-57339 GCA_013387265.2 Cryptolaemus montrouzieri | reverse complement strand
TTCGTACTCAGTCTCTGTCTTTCTCACCTCATCAACGTCTCTTATTATCTGCAATATCCCTTTCGTAATCCTTTCGCCTTAACAAACGACTTTTCTCATTGAGAATTTGTACCTGCATATTCTTCCGCCCTGTCGTTTCGCCAACTACTTCCGCTATTCCCTGTAGTTCTTTTTACCTGTTCTATACTCTCTAGGCATTTCCTCACATTTCAACTACTAACTTTTACCTCTAGGCCCATTTCCTCATTTTTCTCGTTTACTGGATTCTGAATTTTTCTGCCGCATTTTGGTTCCGATTTCAATGCATACCACTTCCTCCCAAACTATCATTTGGTATTTTTCTCCCATTTTGTTGATCGGAATGTTTCAATGAAACAGTTTCCCAAGATTAACTCGAGGATCTTACCATTCACATTCTCCTCTTGCACATTTCCCGCACGTTCCCAATCAATGTGCTATCACACAGTTCAAAACAATTAGGTCCCTTTCATACAGCACTTTCTAAGCTCATGTTTCTGTCTCATCTGATCCATCTAGCTAGGACACTTTACCCTCATATAACTGAGACTGCATGTTCAAGTATACGAAGTGTAAATAAGAGCTTATCAAAGATATCACGATGGTAAACTTTCTGGAAAGGGGTATACGTGGAGGAATATGCCAATGTTCTAACAAATATTCTGAAAGTATTAACAAATATATGATTGACTTAAACCCTCAAATTCCTACAAAATACACGCTCTTTACTGACATTAATAATCTCTATGGCAGTGCAATGAGTCAAAGTCTTTCCTATGGTGACTTTGAATTTGGTGATACTGACTTTTACGTTACTACGATTCCCGATGAAAATCCAGTTGGTTATTTTCAGGAGGTACACTTTGAATATCCCAAACATATTCATGATCGTCACAGTGATAAACCCTTCTGTCCTGAAACTCGTACTCCACCAATTTCCAAACAGAAAAAATTACTCACGACTCTATATGATGAGGAATCTCTTTGTTATTCTTCCTAATAAGTTCTTATTGCGCTTCTCATTTCCTAGATCATTTCCGCCTTTCCTTCTGTTCCTACTTCACACTTTGCTGAAGAACTGTTATTTCGTACTCAATCTCTGTCTTTCTTACCTCATCAACGTCTCTTATTACCTGCAATATCCCTTTCGTATTCCTTTCGCCTTAACAAACGACTTTTCTCACTGAGAATTTGAACCTGCATATTCTTCCGCCCTGTCGTTTCGCCAACTACTTCCGCTATTCCCTGTAGTTCTTTTTACCTGTTCTATATTCTCAAGGCATTTCCTCACATTTCAACTACTAACCTTTACCTCTAAGCCCATTTCCTCATTTTTCTCGTTTACTGGCTTCTGAATTTCTTTGCCGCATTATGGTTCCGATTTCAATGCATACCACTTCCTCCCAAACTATCATTTGGTATTTTTCTCTCATTTTGTTGATCGGAATGTTTCTATGAAACAGTTTCCCAAGATTAACTCGAGGATCTCACTATTCACATTCTCCTCTTGCACATTTCCCGCACGTTCCTAATCAATGTGCTATCACACAGTTCAAAACAATAAGGTCCCTTTCATACAGCACTTTCTAAGCTCTTGTTTCTGTCTCATCTGACCCATCTAGCTAGGACACTTTACCCTCATATAACTGTGACTGCATGTTCAAGTATACGAAGTGTAAATAACAGCTTATCAAAGATATCACGATGGTAAACTTTCTGGAAAGGGGTATACGTGGAGGAATATGCCAATGTTCTAACAAATATTCTGAAAGTATTAACAAATATATGATTGGCTTAAACCCTCAACTTCCTACAAAATACACGCTCTTTACTGACATAAATAATCTCTATGGCAGTGCAATGAGTCAAAGTCTTTCCTGTGGTGGCTTTGAATGTGGTGATACTGACTTTTACGTTACTACGATTCCCGATGAAAATCCAGTTGGTTATTTTCAGGAGGTAAACTTTGAATAGCCCAAACATATTCATGATCGTCACAGTGATAAACCCTTCTGTCCTGAAACTCGTACTCCACCAATTTCCAAACAGAAAAAATCACTCACGACTCTATATGATAAGCAATCTCTTTGTTATTCTTCCTAATAAATTTTTATTGCGCTTCTCATTTCCTAGATCATTTCCGCATTAACTTCTGTTCCTACTTCACACTTTGCTGAAGAACTGATATTTCGTACTCAATCTCTGTCTTTCTTACCTCATCAACGTCTCTTATTACCTGCAATATCCCTTTCGTATTCCTTTTGCCTTAACAAACGACTTTTCTCACTGAGAATTTGAACCTGCAAATTCATCCGCCCTGTCGTTTCGCCAACTACTTCCGCTATTCCCTGTAGTTCTTTTTACCTGTTCTATACTCTCTAGGCATTTCCTCACATTTCAACTACTAACTTTTACCTCTAGGCCCATTTCCTCATTTTTCTCGTAAACTGGCTTCTGAATTTCTCTGCCGCATTTTGGTTCCGTTTTCAATGAATACCACTTCCTCTTAGACTCTCATTTGGTATTTTTCTCTCATTTTGTTGATCGGAATGTTTCTATGAAACAGTTTCCCAAGATTAACTCAAGGATCTCACCATTCACATTCTCCTCTTGCACATTTCCCGCACGTTTCAAATCAATGTGCAGTTCAAAACAATTAGGTCCCTTTCATACAGCACTTTCTAAGCTCATGTTTCTGTCTCATCTGACCCATCTAGCTAGGACACTTTACTCTCATATAACTGAGCCTGCATGTTCAAGTATACGAAGTTTAAATAAGAGCTTACAAAGATATCACGATGGTAAACTTTCTTGAAAGGGTATACGTGGAGGAATATGCCAATGTTCTAACAAATATTCTGAAAGTATTAACAAATATATGAGGGATTTGAACCCTCAAATTCCTACAAAATACACGCTCTTTACTGACATTAATAATCTCTATGGCAGTGCAATGAGTCAAAGTCTTTCCTATGGTGGCTTTGAATTTGGTGAAACTGACTTTTACGTTACTACGATTCCCGATGAAAATCCAGTTGGTTATTTTCAGGAGGTAAACTTTGAATATCCCAAACATATTCATGATCGTCACAGTGATAAACCCTTCTGTCCTGAAACTCGTACTCCACCAATTTCCAAACAGAAAAAATTACTCACGACTCTATATGATAAGGAATCTCTTTGTTATCCTTCCTAATAAATTTTATTGCGCTTCTCATTTCCTAGATCATTTCCGCCTTTTCCTTCTGTTCCTACTTCACACTTTGCTGAAGAACTGTTATTTCGTACTCAATCTCTGTCTTTCTTACCTCATCAACGTCTCTTATTACCTGCTATATCCCTTTAGTATTCCTTTCGCCTTAACAAACGACTTTTCTCATTGAGAATTTGTACCTGCATATTCTTCCGCCCTGTCGTTTCGCCAACTACTTCCGCTATTCCCTGTAGTTCTTTTTACCTGTTCTACACTCTCTAGGCATTTCCTCACATTTCAACTACTAACTTTTACCTCTAGGCCCATTTCCTCATTTTTCTCGTTTACTGGCCTCTGAATTTCTCTGCCGCATTTTGGTTCCGTTTACAATGCATACCACTTCCTCCCAAACTCTCATTTGGTATTTTTCTCTCATTTTGTAGATCGGAATGTTTCTTTGAAACAGTTTCCCAAGATTAACTCGAGGATCTCACCATTCACATTCTCCTCTTGCACATTTCCCGCACGTTCCCAATCAATGTGCTATCACACAGTTCAAAACAATTAGGTCCCTTTCATACAGCACTTTCTAAGCTCATGTTTCTGTCTCATCTGACCTATCTAGCTAGGACACTTTACCCTCATATAGCTTACACTACATGTTCAAGTAAACGAAGTGTAAATAAGAGCTTATCAAAGATATCACGATGGTAAACTTTCTGGAAAGGGTTATACGTAGTGGATATGACAATGTTCTAACAAATATTCTGAAAGTATTAACAAATATATGATTGACTTAAACCCTCACATTCCTACAAAATACACGCTCTTTACTGACATTAATAATCTCTATGGCAGTGCAATGAGTCAAAGCCTTCCCTATGGTGGCTTTGAATCTGGTGATACTGACTTTAACGTTACTACGATTCCCGATGAAAATACAGTTGGTTATTTTCAGGAGGTAAACTTTGAATATCCCAAACATATTCATGAGCGTCACAAAGATAAACCCTTCTGTCCTGAAACTCGTACTCCACCAATTTCCAAACAGAAAAAATTACTCACGACTCTATATGATAAGGAATCTCTTTGTTATTCTTCCTAATAAATTTTTATTGCGCTTCTCATTTCCTAGATCATTTTCGACTTTTCCTTCTGCTCCTACTTCACACTTTGCTGAAGAACTGTTATTTCGTACTCAATCTCTGTCTTTCTTACCTCATCAACGTCTCTTATTACCTGCAATATCCCTTTCGTATTCCTTTCGCCTTAACAAACGACTTTTCTCATTGAGAATTTGTACCTGCATATTCTTCCGCCCTGTCGTTTCGCCAATTACTTCCGCTATTCCCTGTAGTTCTTTTTACCAGTTCTACACTCTCTAGGCATTTCCTCACATTTCAACTACTAACTTTTACCTCTAGGCCCATTTCCACATTTTTCTCGTTTACTGGCTTCTGAATTTCTCTGCCGCAATTTGGTTCCGTTTACAATGCATACCACTTCCTCCCAATTTCTCATTTGGTATTTTTCTCTCATTTTGTTGATCGGAATGTTTCTTTGAAACAGTTTCCCAAGATTAACTCGAGGATCTCACCATTCACATTCTCCTCTTGCACATTTCCCGCACGTTCCCAATCAATGTGCTATCACACAGTTCAAAACAATTAGGTCCCTTTCATACAGCACTTTCTAAGCTCATGTTTCTGTCTCATCTGACCCATCTAGCTAGGACACTTTACTCTCATATAACTGAGACTGCATGTTCAAGTATACGAAGTTTAAATAAGAGCTTATCAAAGATATCACGATGGTAAACTTTCTTGAAAGGGGTATACGTGGAGGAATATGCCAATGTTCTAACAAATATTCTGAAAGTATTAACAAATATATGAGGGATTTAAACCCTCAAATTCCTACAAAATACACGCTCTTTACTGACATTAATAATCTCTATGGCAGTGCAATGAGTCAAAGTATTCCCTATGGTGGCTTTGAATTTGGTGGTTCTGACTTTTACGTTACTACGATTCCCGATGAAAATCCAGTTGGTTATTTTCAGGAGGTAAATTTTGAATATCCCAAACATATTCATGATCGTCACAGTGATAAACCCTTCTGTCCTGAAACTCGTACTCCACCAATTTCCAAACAGAAAAAATTACTCACGACTCTATATGATGAGGAATCTCTTTGTTATTCTTCCTAATAAGTTCTTATTGCGCTTCTCATTTCCTAGATCATTTCCGCCTTTTCCTTCTGTTCCTACTTCACACTTTGCTGAAGAACTGTTATTTCGTACTCAATCTCTGTCTTTCTTACCTCATCAACGTCTCTCATTACCTGCAATATCCCTTTCGTATTCCTTTCGCCTTAACAAACGACTTTTCTCATTGAGAATTTGTACCTGCATATTCTTCCGCCCTGTCGTTACGCCAACTACTTCCGCTATTCCCTGTAGTTGTTTTTACCTGTTCTATACTCTCTAGGCATTTCCTCACATTTCAACTACTAACCTTTACCTCTAAGCCCATTTCCTCATTTTTCTCGTTTACTGGCTTCTGAATTTCTTTGCCGCATTATGGTTCCGATGTCAATGCATACCACTTCCTCCCAAACTATTATTTGGTATTTTTCTCTCATTTTGTTGATCGGAATGTTTCTATGAAACAGTTTCCCAAGATTAACTCGAGGATCTCAATATTCACATTCTCCTCTTGCACATTTCCCGCACGTTCTCAATCAATGTGCTATCACACAGTTCAAAACAATTAGGTCCCTTTCATACAGCACTTTCTAAGCTCTTGTTTCTGTCTCATCTGACCCATCTAGCTAGGACACTTTACCCTCATATAACTGTGACTGCATGTTCAAGTATACGAAGTGTAAATAAGAGCTTATCAAAGATATCACGATGGTAAACTTTCTTGAAAGGGGTATACGTGGAGGAATATGCCAATGTTCTAACAAATATTCTGAAAGTATTAACAAATATATGATTGACTTAAACCCTCAAATTCCTACAAAATACACGCTCTTTACTGACATTAATAATCTCTATGGCAGTGCAATGAGTCAAAGTCTTTCCTGTGGTGGCTTTGAATGTGGTGATACTGACTTTTACGTTACTACGATTCCCGATGAAAATCCAGTTGGTTATTTTCAGGAGGTAAACTTTGAATAGCCCAAACATATTCATGATCGTCACAGTGATAAACCCTTCTGTCCTGAAACTCGTACTCCACCAATTTCCAAACAGAAAAAATTACTCACGACTCTATATGATAAGGAATCTCTTTGTTATTCTTCCTAATAAATTTTTATTGCGCTTCTCATTTCCTAGATCATTTCCGCATTTTCCTTCTGTTCCTTTTTCACACTTTGCTGAAGAACTGTTATTTCGTACTCAATCTCTGTCTTTCTTACCACATCAACGTCTCTTATTACCTTCAATATCCCTTTCGTATTTCTTTCGCCTTAACAAACGACTTTTCTCACTGAGAATTTGAACCTGCATATTCTTCCGCCCTGTCGTTTCGCCAACTACTTCCGCTATTCCCTGTAGTTCTTTTCACCTGTTCTACACTCTCTAGGCATTTCCTCACATTTCAACTTCTAACTTTTACTTCTAGGCCCATTTCCTCATTTTTCTCGTTTACTGGCTTCTGAATTTCTCTGCCGCATTTTGGTTCCGTTTACAATGCATACCACTTCCTCCCAAACTCTCATTTGGTATTTTTCTCTCATTTTGTTGATCGGAATGTTTCTTTGAAACAGTTTCCCATAATTAACTCGAGGATCTCACCATTCACATTCTCCTCTTGCACATTTCCCGCACGTTCCCAATCAATGTGCTATCACACAGTTCAAAACAATTAGGTCCCTTTCATACAGCACTTTCTAAGCTCATGTTTCTGTCTCATCTGACCCATCTAGCTAGGACACTTTACCCTCATATAGCTGAGACTGCATGTTCAAGTATACGAAGTGTAAATAAGAGCTTATCAAAGATATCACGATGGTAAACTTTCTGGAAAGGGTTATACGTGGAGGATATGCCAATGTTCTAACAAATATTCTGAAAGTATTAACAAATATATGATTGACTTACACCCTCAAATTCCTACAAAATACACGCTCTTTACTGACATTAATAATCTCTATGGCAGTGCAATGAGTCAAAGTCTTCCCTATGGTGGCTTTGAATTTGGTGATACTGACTTTTACGTTACTACGATTCCCGATGAAAATCCAGTTGTTTATTTTCAGGAGGTAAACTTCGAATATCTCAAACCCTATGGTGGCTTTGAATTTGGTGATACTGACTTTTACGTTACTACGATTCCCGATGAAAATCCAGTTGGTTATTTTCAGGAGGTAAACTTTGAATATCCCAAACATATTCATGATCGTCACAGTGATAAACCCTTCTGTCCTGAAACTCGTACTCCACCAATTTCCAAACAGAAAAAATTACTCACGACTCTATATGATAAGGAATCTCTTCTTTATTCTTCCTAATAAATTCTTATTGCGCTTCTCATTTCCTAGATCATTTCCGCCTTTTCCTTCTGTTCCTACTTCACACTTTGCTGAAGAACTGTTATTTCGTACTCAATCTCTGTCTTTCTTACCTCATCAACGTCTCTTATTACCTGCAATATCCCTTTCGTATTCCTTTCGCCTTAACAAACGACTTTTCTCACTGAGAATTTGAACCTGCATATTCTTCCGCCCTGTCTTTTCGCCAACTACTTCCGCTATTCCCTGTAGTTCTTTTTACCTGTTCTATACTCTCTAGGCATTTCTCCACATTTCAACTACTAACTTTTACCTCTAGGCCCATTTCCACATTTTTCTCGTTTATTGGCTTCTGAATTTCTCTACCGAATTTTGGTTCCGTTTTCAATGCATACCACTTCCTCCCAAACTCTCATTTGGTATTTTTCTCTCATTTTGTTGATCGGAATGTTTCTATGAAACAGTTTCTCAAGATTAACTCGAGGATCTCACCATTCACATTCTCCTCTTGCACATTTCCTGCACGTTCCCAATCAATGTGCAGTTCAAAACAGTTAGGTCCCTTTCATACAGCACTTTCTAAGCTCATGTTTCTGTCTCATCTGACCCATCTAGCTAGGACACTTTACCCTCATATAACTGAGACTGCATGTTCAAGTATACGAAGTGTAAATAAGAGCTTATCAAAGATATCACGATGGTAAACTTTCTGGAAATGGGTATACGTGGAGGAATATGCCAATGTTCTAACAAATATTCTGAAAGTATTAACAAATATATGATTGACTTAAATCCTCAAATTCCTACAAAATACACGCTCTTTACTGACATTAATAATCTCTATGGCAGTGCAATGAGTCAAAGTCTTCCCTATGGTGGCTTTGAATTTGGTGATACTGACTTTTACGTTACTACGATTCCCGATGAAAATCAAGTTGGTTATTTTCAGGAGGTAAACTTTGAATATCCCAAACATATTCATGATCGTCACAGTGATGAACCCTTCTGTCCTGAAACTCGTACTCCACCAATTTCCAAACAGAAAAAATTACTCACGACTCTATTGATAAGGAATCTCTTTGTTATACTTCCTAATAAATTCTTCCGGACCAAGGAGTCTAGCGTGTGCGCGAGTCATTGGGATAACACTAAACCTAAAGGCGTAATGAAAGTAAAAGTTCGTCTCGCGCGAACAGAGGGAAGACGGTCGATCCCTTCGGATCGTCCCGCATTCCCGGGGCGTCTCATTCTCATTGCGAGAGGAGGCGCACCAAGAGCGTACACGCTGGGACCCGAAAGATGGTGAACTATGCCTGGTCAGGACGAAGTCAGGGGAAACCCTGATGGAGGTCTGTAGCGATTCTGACGTGCAAATCGATCGTCGGAACTGGGTATAGGGGCGAAGACTAATCGAACCATCTAGTAGCTGGTTCCTCCGAAGTTTCCTCAGGATAGCTGGCGCTCGTTGCGTACGAGTCTCATCCGGTAAAGCGAATGATTAGAGGCATTGGGGTCGAAACGACCTCAACCTATTCTCAAACTTTAAATGGGTGAGATCTCCGGCTTGCTTGAACGTGAAGCCGCGAGACTACGGATCAGAGTGCCAAGTGGGCCATTTTTGGTAAGCAGAACTGGCGCTGTGGGATGAACCAAACGCCGAGTTAAAGCGCCAAAATCGACGCTTATGGGATACCATGAAAGGCGTTGGTAACTTAAGACAGCAGGACGGTGGCCATGGAAGTCGGAATCCGCCAAGGAGTGTGTAACGACTCACCTGCCGAAGTTACTAGCCCTGAAAATGGATGGCGCTGAAGCGTCGTGCTTATACTCGGCCGTCAGCGGCATGTGCGGTCGCCTTGTGCGGCCATGAAGCCCTGACGAGTAGGAGGGTCGCGGAGGTGCGCGCAGAAGGGCTGGCCGTGGGGCCGTCTGGAGCCGCCTTCGGTGCAGATCTTGGTGGTAGTAGCAAATACTCCAGCGAGGCCCCGGAGAGCTGAGGTGGAGAAGGGTTTCGTGTGAACAGCCGTTGCTCACGAGTCAGTCGATCCTAAGCCCTAGGCGAAAGCCGATGTTGATGTGGCGTTGTTAATCGTGCGACGAGCGCATAAGATTTTACTCGCTAAAGTTATCTAGAACGCTCTGCGCGTCAAGCACGCCCGTCCGGGCGAAAGGGAATCCGGTTCCTATTCCGGAACCCGGCAGCGGAACCGTCATTAAATCGGGCCCTCGCAAGAGAGTTCGTCGGGGCAACCCAAAAGGACCCGGAGACGCCGTCGAGAGATCCAGGAAGAGTTTTCTTTTCTGCATGAGCGTTCGAGTTCCATGGAATCCTCTAGCAGGGAGATATGGTTTGGAACGCGAAGAACACCGCAGTTGCGGCGGTGTCCGGATCTTTTCCTCGGACCTTGAAAATCCGGGAGAGGGCCACGTGTAGGCGTCGCGCCGGCTCGTACCCATATCCGCAGCTGGTCTCCAAGGTAAAGAGCCTCTAGTCGATAGAATAATGTAGGTAAGGGAAGTCGACAAATTGGATCCGTAACTTCGGGATAAATATTGGCTCTGAGGATCGAGGCGTGTCGGGCTTGGCGGGGAAGTGGGTCGCGGCTAACGTACCGGGCCTGGGCGAGGTGATTCGTTTCGCTTCGGCGTTTCGTCAGAACCGAGCTCGGTCCCGTGTCTTGGCCTCCCGCGGAACCGTCAAGCTGCGAGACCCCGGAATGCCCGCGAGGGTGATCTGGGTAATCTCTTCGGCCGCCATTTAACGGTCAGCTCAGAACTGGCACGGACCGGGGGAATCCGACTGTCTAATTAAAACAAAGCATTGCGATGGCCCCTGCGGGTGTTGACGCAATGTGATTTCTGCCCAGTGCTCTGAATGTCAACGTGAAGAAATTCAAGCAAGCGCGGGTAAACGGCGGGAGTAACTATGATAGTGGTTTCTCCACCACTAGACCCATCGTCTCCACAGGAAACCGCGTGGAGACAGGGGATAACGGAAAAAGCTCTTGCACACAAGTTGCCCAAGAAAGCCATCCCCGATGGGTCCGCAGAAGCTATCCGCCTTCTGCGGGGCGCCTTCCAGTTTGCCTCCGAGCTTAATTACGACGTACCCCAAGCTCACATCGACCACATCTACAGAGAGGTAACCTCACACTTCGTGTCCAGTGATGGTGAGGATGGAAGGGAGCGTCGCCCACCCAGGGTGCGGGGCAAAGGTAGATCACGCCGGCGATACCTATATGCACGCACCCAGGATCTCTATAAGAAAAATCCAGGTGAAGTGGCCAAATACGTTCGCAACAATGTGGACTGGCTGGAGGGTATTCCCAGCCGAATAGTGCGGACGTCGAGGAGCTGTACACACAACTATGGGGTACACAGCCGAAGGTACAGCTCCCGAAATGGGTCAAGCGGAGGTCTTATAACTCTTAAAGACGCGCTCCCACCCTTTACTCTAAGGAAATAGGCAAAAGGGTGGCCCATATGAAAAAGTCCACAGCAACTGGCCCCGATGGTATCCGACGTTCCGACGTAAACCATTGGGCCAAAAAAGTTCTCCATCTCCTCTACAACTTCCTGTTGCTATGTGGTAAGCAACCAACGGAATGGAGAATGAACCGCACCATTTTGATCCCCAAGGAAGGGAAGGACGGTAGTAGGGTCGAGAACTACCGCCCAATTACAATCTCTTCCATCCTAAGCAGAATATACTGGGGATGCATAGACCAGAAGTTCAGGTCGGTGGTAGGGTTCACACCCCGACAAAAAGGGTTCGTATCAGAGCAGGGGTGCTTCAACAATATTCACATCCTTACGGAAGTGCTGCGGCACTCCAAGGCCATTTCAAGAAATCTGGTCGTAACGATACTGGACATCAGTAAGGCTTTCGACACCGTCCCACACGCAGCAGTGGGACCATCGTTACGTGCGAAAGGACTTCCACCAACAGTTGTACGTCTGGTGGAAGATAGCTATAAGGATGTGAAGACAAAAATATCCTCTGCGGGGGACACGATCAATATGACACTCCAGCGGGGAGTCAAGCAAGGTGACCCCCTTAGCTCGTTTATTTTCAATGCAGTCGTGGAACCCTTACTGCATAAGCTGGAGAGTCAACCCGGATATAGGGTGACGGGCGACACCCAGATATCATCGCTGGCCTTCGCTGATGACCTCGTGTTGTTGAGCGACAATGTACAACAGACAGCAGATCAGCTACAAGTAGTGGAAGAGTACCTATAGGGGCTAGGTATGAAACTATCTGCGAGCAAATGCGCAACCTTCCACATTAAACCTACTAAAGGATCCTGGTCTTTAGCTGATCCCGGGTTGACACTTAACAGTGGAGAGCGGATCCTGCACTGCGGTGCGGGTGGCCGTTTTACTTACCTTGGTGTGGAAATATCTCCTTGGGCCGGAATAAAATACGAGAGCATAAGGGCCAACCTTGCATCAACGCTAGCAAGAGTCAAACGACTAGCGTTGAAACCACACCAAAAGGTAGAGTTAATCTCCACTTACCTAATCCCGCACTACCTGTACCAACTGAGGATGGCAGTCCCCCCAATAACCGCAATCAGGCAACTGGACCAGGACGTACGCGTAGTGATCAGAGACATACTCCACTTGCCACAGTCTACCACCGACTGTCTAATCTACTGTGGCAAGCGAGACGGGGATTAGGTTTCCCGACTAGAGACCCTTGTCGTGGGCGCCACTTTAAGGGCGGGATCAAAATTTGTTAATAGCACCGATCCCGCTATCCAAGCTCTAGCAGTCGGTGCGGGTTTAGTGGACCGTCTCACTAAACTCGCCAGAGGTGCACGACTGCGATGGCCAGTGTCCGCGGCGGATTTGACAGCATAAAAACGCCGGGCCAAGAAACAAGAGCTTATGACGTGGGCCAGCTTAGGTTCGCAAAGCAAGTCGGTCGCATCCCTCACCGACGACAAAATTGCCAACGCATGGCTTTACAGTCCTTCACTCCTGAAGCCATGCAGATACATAACAGCTCTCAGAATGCGAACCAACACATGTCCAACAAGAGTGGCGTTAAACAGAGCTGCGCCTCAACCGAACCTCAATTGTCGTCGCTGCAATTCCCGGCTTGAGACACTGGGGCACATTCTGGGCGAGTGTGTTTGCACCAAGGCAAAGAGGATTCGAAGGCATGATGAGATTTGCGACCTCATCATGGACAAGTTAAGCAAGCAGGGATCACAGGTAGCAATAGTGGACGAGCCTATGATCAGGCATCCACTGGCGGGAAACCTCAAACCCGACCTGGTGGTGAAGTACCGGGAAGGGGTCAAAGTGGTCGACGTTACCGTCCGCCACGAAGACGGAGACTCTCTCGCTAGGGACGATTAGACAAGCTAAATAAATATAGCCGATTGCTACCTGCCCTCCAGCAAAGGTTAGGAGTGACCGCTGGAGAAGTCCTACCCATAGTGGTAGAAACGAGGGGGGCATTGCCCAAGGAGACGGTCCGATGTCTAGCAAAGCTAGGCATCAAAGATAAACCGATCTTGCAGACAATATCGTTGATTGCTCTGCGTAGCTCCATCGAACTTTACCACGAGTTCATGGACTACGATGCCCCCCTCCGTCGCCAGCCAAATGGGCGACCAGGCCAGGGGGATCCTCGACACTTACCTGGGCCTTAAAGCCTCGGTCAACAGCAGTTGGAAATGTCCAACCTGTATATGTAATAGTCCCGTATACATATACTGAGTGTTAATTTATTAATTTATTTATTTATTTATTTTGTGCTTGTCCTATATACAACCTGTATGTTAACAATACGGCCCCTTTTGGTCGTATTGTTTTTTATCTATACATCTATGTGGGTGTTACCATGGCTATGGTATCACCCGTTGCGTCTTGGTGGTTGGACATTTCATCTGCGAGTCATGCTCACGAGAGTGGATCCGTGGGCATGGCGGCGAGCCGGCTGATCGAAAGAGCAGTCGGGCGGCAACCTCTGCGTGGTTTTCCCTAGTAACGGGGCCGCAATTCTGCGGCTGCCGGCGAATAGCCGTTCCCAACTGAAAGGAAGGGACTCGCTTGCCTAATTTTTCCATCCTGTTACGGACAACCCTGGCAGAAAGCACTAGGTTTCAAGACCGAGGTGCTAGATAGTAGGAGCGAGAGAAAGGACGGGGGTGCACGTGCGAAGTAGAGGGGCGTCAACCCCGTCGATAGCCGTGCACCCAAATGTAGATTGTATTAAAGACTACAGCGTCGACCGAGCTGAAAGAACGGAACGAAATCGTGTTCCGCAGGGTTAGCCAAATGCCTCGTCATCTAATTAGTGACGCGCATAAATGGATTAACGAGATTCCCACTGTCCCTACCTACTACTCTTGTCGTAGCACTCGAAGCGGTCGGACGTGCCTCGCTCGCTCTCCGCTTACCTGCGCTCTCTCTCAAGTGTACCCAATTTTGTGCTTTTAAAGCTCAAAGCGTTAATATTGTGATTTAGTTTTCGCCGGTTTTATTTATTCATCGTGAATATGTGAAAGTGCGTGAATTCTAAAAACACTCAAAACATTTTAGTTATTAAATTAATTAAAATAAAAACTTTTCAGTGATCAGTGTGATAACAGTTCTCACTAAAGTGCTTATTTAAATTTAATTAGGCTTCGGCCTAATGAAACTCAAAACACGGACTAACGAATTAGCAAGTGTTAAAGCCTTCGGTTTCAAAAAGCACGGAAAAACACTCAAAAAAAAGGTGGTTCAGTGCAAAGTGCCGGATATGATGGAAGAGAAAACCAAGAAACGTCGATCCCGTGACGAAATGCAGGCTGAGATCGACGCACTCAAGAAAACGATCGCCGGACTCAAGGAATTAGTTGAGTCAATGACTACAGAGAGGAAGAGAAAAAAGGTAGGTGATGATTTAAAAACTTCCAATGTTAGAGAATTCGTCGAAGAAATGCATGTTTCGGACGATATCGAAAATAACGATAGTACTGTTACTAATATTGCATGCGCTGAATTTGTCGGTAATCCTAACCATATCGATGAAAATTTAGAGACTGTGGAAGAGGATTTCATTACAGTTGTAAGAAAAAGAAATCGCGAAAAACGCGAACAAATTGCCATCAAAAATAATGAAAAATCGGAAAAGACTAATGAAAATACTCTTCCAAAGTCCCTAAACGAAAGTAAAAAACATCCTAATCCTCCTCAGATTGTCGTTTGGGAAAATACAAAAAACGTATCTAAGCTATTGAAAAGCAATAATATTTCAAACTTCAACATAATTCAGAAATCAAATAGTAATTGCACTCTGAAATTAAAATCACTTGAGGATCATAAAACCGCATTAGAAATTTTAGGAAAGGCGGAATCCCATAGTTACACTTATACAAGCAAGCAGGTAAAACCCCAAACGACGGTCCTAAGAGGATTAAGTGGTGATTATACTAGCGACGAGATAATGGAAGAAATTTCGAGAAACCATTTAGATAATGTGAAAGTGATAAACGTAAAACGTTTAACCACCAGGAGGTCTAGGGAACTGAATAAACAGTTACCAATATTCATAATACAGATAACGGCGGATAGCAATTTGAAAAATTTAATAAGTATCAAATACATCGATAACACTGCCGTATGGTTTGAAAAATTAGTAAGAAATGGTGTGATACAATGCACACGATGCCAACGGATGGGACACGCTAGCGCAAATTGCGCTTTACCTTATCGCTGTGTTAAATGTAGCGAAACACATGAACCAGGAAAATATAAAATCACACAAAAAACAACACTGGACAAATTATATTGTGTTTTATGTCGCAAAACCGGGCACCCTGCGTCATACAGTCAGTGCCCTAGTAAAAACAAGTCGAATAGTAATCAATTAAAGTCGGCGAATACATCGCAGACAAAAACGACAGCAGAACGCGCGGCGCCCACGCCCGCACAAAAACCGCGAGTAATTACAAAAGTCGCGCCAGTCAAACCAGGCACTTCATTCGCGCAAATGGCCGCTAAAAATACCGAAAACGCCAAGCCTGAGACCGCGAAAACTGCGCCCACAGTAACCGCGGCTCCAGCCAGCTCATTTACTGAAATGTTTCAACGGATGTTTGATTGTGTAAATGAAATGAAAGACCAACTATCCTCGTTAACAAGAGACGTTAAGGAGAATAGTTTATTTATTCAAAATTTTGAAGCTAATTTCAATTAAATTGAATTTAATTAGAACAGCGCGTAGCTCTTTTCTCCAAAATTTTTATTTTTTTTTTGTTGTTTTTTTCTCTAAATGGCTAACACGAAAGAAATAAAATTCCTCCAAATTAATCTCTGCCGTTCACACACAGTAACAGGGGAAGTTCGGGAAGTAATTAAAGAAAACAACATAGACATAGTCCTAGCGCAGGAACCAGCCACACGTGGGAACCGCGTGTGTGGGTTTGGGCTCGGCTGTGAAATCCTGGCAGATTTTTCCGAAAACCATGGGCGGCGGTTTTAAATTGTAGCTCGCGATACACAGCGTGTCTCATCTCGCAACTCAGCACACCAAACTGTGCATGCGTAGAATTTGAATCGACCGGTTTCTCCTTTTACGTGGTTTCAATGTACTTTCAGTGCGGGGATCCGGAGAAGGAGAAATTTGTTGACCATCTAGAATATATCCTCCACACATTAAGAGGTCGAAGAGTTCTCGTAGGCATGGACGCAAACGCACGCTCGCATATGTGGGGAGGCCACGAATCAAATGAAACAGGCGACATGTTAACCGAATTGATAACATCTAGCGGTGCAATCTTATTAAATGATCCAGAACAAGGTCCAACTTTCATAGGTAATAACAGGGGCAATCTTTCATCGATATCACGCTAGTAACGCCACAAATATCTAATTTAATACAAACCTGGCAACTAGTTCCGGGTGGACAACTAGTGATCACAGAGCAATCCTAATTACTCTGAAAAACTTAACTAGAGCGGATAACGTAGAAAGTCACAACGAAGCGTTTCAATACTAAAAAGACCGATTGGGCCAAATTTGATAGAGTTTTAGCAGAATCACTTTCAGAATCGAACCTCCTCACGTATGAGAATCCAAACGACGTAGAAAACGGGGCTGAAAAGCTGACAAACATCATCATCGAAACATGCCAAAAAACAATGCCACGCAAAAAACGCTTTTTCAAATCTAGCCCTTGGTGGAATCCGGAACTCACTAGGTTAAAACTAGAAGTTAATCAAATCATGCGTCATTTTTACCGGGAAGAAAACGAAGAAATTAAAAATACCCTAAAAATTCGACTACGCGATCGAAGAAGAGCTTATAAGAAGAAAATCAAAGCCGCGAAATATGAAAGCTGGAAAAAGTTTGTGTCCACCACCGGCAACAGCGATCGTTTCGGAATAGTATATAAACTTCAGGCGGAAAAGCTAACAGCAAATCAAGCAATATGTACTCTCCGAGACTTAACAACAGGTCAATTCACAATCAGCGCCGCCGAAACTGCCAATAAAATGCTCGAAACGCACTCGCCTGATGATAACCCTGAGCTCGATACCGCCGAACAGCGTGAAATTAGGGAAAACGCACAAAGAGCGCCGAATACAGAAGACGCAATAGAATT
>JABFTP020000060.1:27500-30000 GCA_013387265.2 Cryptolaemus montrouzieri | reverse complement strand
ACTTTAACACCTACGCAGGACTGAGACAACACGTTCGCAGGGCCCACCCTGCTGTCTACAATCATGAACTGGAGACCCGATACGAGGAGCGCGACCGGGTTGAAAAATGGACTGATGAGGATTACATCAGAATGGCCAGTTTGGAAATCGCCTATCAGGGCAGATTCATTAACCAATATCTACTTCCCCTATTCCCAGGAAGAAACGTAGACTTCATTAAGAACCGAAGGAAAGAACAGAGATATAAAGATCTCATAAGGGAGCTATTAAATGGCAGGGAAGTGCCTAATAACGATGTAATCCAAGAGATTCAGGATGAGCAGGTCGAGCAGCCGGCCGAACCGGAAGCTGAACTGGTGGAGGTTTCCATAATTGATTCGGATTTTTCCACGTGGAATCCGGCGGCAGAGGAATTTATTCCCCATCATAAGATAGCGAACTTTTTGAGGGAATACTGGGTCAGTAATGAGGACTGGGATGAGATGGATGTTGGTCTACTAAATAAATCCCAGTATACAAACTTGAAGGAGCACAAAACCGATGTTACTAATTCTGTGTCTGCCTTCATTAGTAGTATCAACTCCACCTTCAACATTAGCAAGACCAAAAGACCAAAGGTGAATAATAGCGAACCGGTCATAACGAACAGCAACCAATCTAGGCGCTTTCTCTACAAGAAGGCCCAGAGCTTGTATAAGAACAATAGGGCAGCTTTGGCGAGAGGTATTATTGACGACTCTCCTGTCTGTGGGGAGCAAAACAATATTAACATCAACAATGTTGAGCGAAAATACAACAACATTTTTGGCGTCAACTCGGCTCCGGATAACGAGCCAATAACTGACAGAAAGGAACCAGAAGATCTTTCGTCTCCTATCACCGAGGAGGACATTTTATGGGCATTAAAATCCACGAAGTCTCCTTCTGCGGGGCCAGATGGAGTTAAAATCGAACATCTACGTAAGGTCAAAATCCAAAAACTGGTTCTAGTTTTTAACAGCATGTTTTTGTTTGGTGCTATTCCGGCGGAGTTGAAGGAAAATCGCACAATTTTGATCCCGAAAAGCGGGGATCTTGACAACATTGATAATTGGAGGCCAATCACGGTGGCTTCCATCTACATCAGGGTTTTGCATAAGATCATTGGTAGGCGACTTTCTAAGTTGTCCTATAACAGACTACAGAGGGGATTCAGGCAAGTGGATGGAGTGCTTATGAACAACCTAACTCTCCACGCAATAATAAAACAAAGACGTCGAAGGCTGAAACCTTATAATCTGCTCATCATTGACCTGAAGAGAGCTTTTGATTCTATGTCACACAGATCCATAAAACGGGCTATGGATCGATTCAATCTGGATGAGGTTACCAAGGACTATATCGGAGAGTCCTTGTCTATGGCAAGTACAACTGTCTCAGTGGGGAGCAAACGGACCGCTTCGATATCTTTGAATAGGGGTGTCAAGCAAGGTGACCCAATGTCGCCTTATTTATTTAATATGGTTATAGATGAGTTGCTGGATATTTTGCAGAACAAAACCAAGGGTTTACCTCTTAATGAAGTGACGGAAGTTCCTGTGCTAGCTTATGCCGACGATCTGGTTCTATTAACTGAGAACCCAAGATTTGCTAACAAACAACTTAGCACGAGAGTGGATTTCTTCGACAAAAGGGGGATGAACATCAATCCCGAGAAGTGCATAGCGATCACAGTTAATGTGAACAATGGAAATAAACACATCTACTCTATTTCCAGATCTTTATTTGCGGCCAATGGGAAACGGATCAGACAGGCCCAGCCTGACGAAATCTATAAGTACCTTGGCAAACGGTATAGCATAATGGGACAAACACAGCCAAAATTTGATCAACTAAGGCTACAACTCACGAGGATTGAGAAGGCGCCTCTGAAGCCTCATCGAAAGCTGAACATCATAAAAACATATTTGATACCGAGATACTTGGACCAGCTGCAAAGTCCAACTGTCACAAAGAAGATACTACTGGAGGTAGACAGGATGATTCGTATGTCTTGTAGAAGGGTTCTTCATCTAAATCGCACATGCTCAGACGCTTTTTTACATGCGCCGATACAGGAGGGTGGTCTGGGGGTGATGTCCTTGTGGCACCACATTCCCGTCATCCTCAGAGACAGGATAATTAGAATGACAACAACAGCAGACATTCACACGGCTCAGATTTTGTCCATGCCCGTCATGGATAAACTCTTCACTAAACTTAACAGCTGGACAGATAGCCACGGAGGCAGCAAGAGAACGTTGAGCAGGATGCTGAGAGACAGACTGGAGTCTGGCTACTCGGGCAATGGTTTAAGGCAGGGCAATAGATTTACGCAGAGTGGTGATTGGATTTCTTTCCCACCGAAGAACTGGTCTGGAGGTGACTTTGTTAAAGCCGTACAACTGAGAGGGAACCTACTCCCGATCAGGGGCATTCCCTCCAATCCTTTGGTGGAGAGGAAATGTAGAATGGGATGTGA
>JABFTP020000060.1:0-22500 GCA_013387265.2 Cryptolaemus montrouzieri | reverse complement strand
ACGGAAATTATGCCTCCCGATCCGCTCACTGTCCGTCCTGTCTAACGATACTAATTCCATGTGCGTACGGTGCACTTCGGAAGTCCTCGCCGCCAAGCCGCGCTCGAATGGCGCAGACATGCATTTAGTTTCGACCTAAAAATATGACTTAGTCGTCCTTATTTTTAATTGAAACCAAAAAGAGGTAAATCACTGTTAATGATTTCAATGAATTAAATTCCAATTAAAGAAATATAAAATTTTAAGCTTCTAACTTAAATTACAGCAAAATTGTTGATATTTCTATTTATATAGTTTATTTAAAACATTATATTTTCACTATAAAAAAGATTTTATCTTATAAATATTTATAAATTTTAAATTACCTTGATATCTTCAATATCATGCTCTTTATTTAAGCTATATAAATTATAATAAATAAAAAATTAAGATTATTAACATTCATCTAACAATTAAAATTAAATAAATTTTAAAATTATTTTTAAATAAATATTGAAAGTCTAAAGAAAAATTTTTAATAGAATTATATAATTGTTGTCTTCCTAGTATTTCTCTTCATCCTTGATCTAAAAATTTAATATATTTTTACCTTTTGACAAAAATAAATAATTTATCCCTACAGTAGAAATAAAAGGCATATTTCATATTAAAGATAAAAATTTTAAAGTATATAAATTTTTAATCTTCATAAATTTCTTCTTATCACTATTTCTGAAAATAATAATCCTACTAAAATTCCAATAAAAATTACAGTTAAAGTTAATAGCTTTATTCATAAAGGTAAGATAATAAGATAAGGAATATCAAAAATTATTCAATTAAGTATTCTTCCAGAAAAAATTACTATAAATATTATACATCCTATTCTTTTTAATATTTTAAAAGAATTTTCTCTTAAATTATTTAAAGATAAGAAATAAAAATTTCTATTAATTAAATAAAATCTTAAACGAAAGCTATAAGCTACAGTTAATCCAATTGAAATATAATAAATTAAATAAACAAAAAAATTAAATCTAGAAAAAGATAAAAATTCTACTACTAAATCTTTTGAATAAAATCCTGAAAAAAAAGGTAAACCACACAAAGATAAATTTCTAATATTAAAAAAACAAATAGTTAAAGGTATTTTATTAATTAAAGACCCTATAAATCGAATATCTTGCATATTATTTAAATTATGGATTATATTCCCAGCACATATAAATAATAAAGCCTTAAATAAAGCATGAGTTAATAAATGATAAAAGATAATATAAAACCTCCCAAAGAAATAATTCTTACTATTAAACCTAATTGTCTTAAAGTTGAAAGAGCAATAATCTTTTTAAATCAAATTCAAAATTAGCACCTAATCCAGATATAAATATAGTAATTAACCCAATAAATAAAATAATTAAATTGAAATTTTGTATTAATAAATTAAAACGAATTAATAAGTAAACACCTGCTGTTACTAAAGTCGAAGAATGAACTAAAGCTGAAACAGGGGTAGGAGCTGCTATAGCAGCAGGTAATCAAGAAGAAAAAGGAATTTGAGCTCTTTTAGTAAATGCAGCAAGAATAATTAAAATCCAACATATTTTATTTCTAAGTCATTATTTATTGATTCAGTATAAAAAATAAAATTTCATCTTCCATAATTTATTATTCAAGCAATAGCTAAAAGTAATATAATATCACCTACACGATTAGAGAGAAATTTAATTAATTAAGCTCTAAAGCATGTACATATCGCCCGTCACTCTCATTATAAAATGAGAAAAGTCGTAACATAGTAGATTTACTGGAAAGTGAATCTTGAATGACAATATAGAGCTTGAAAAGCGTTTTATTTACATTAAAAGATATTTGTTAATTCAATTTATATTGAATTTAATATATTATTAATTTAAAATATTTTTAAAATTTAATTAAAACAATTTAAATTTTATTATTGAAATAGAACAAATTTAATTTATGATAGATAATAGTATTGTGAGAGAAATACTTTTAAATTTTATAAAGAAAATAATTTGTTTTACCTTGTGTATCAGGGTTTATTAAATAATATTAATTTATATTAATATCTCGAATTTAAAAGAGCTAATTTTAAATAAATTTTATTGTTTCATAAATATTTAAAATTTAAAATTAGAAATGAAATGTTATTCGTTTTAAATATATCTAGTTTTTTAGAAAAAAATTAAATTTTATTATTTTTTTAATTTAGATAATTTTTATTATATTAAAATAAATATTAAATAATTTAAGGATAAGCTTTAAATTAGAATATTAAAATTAAAGGAATTTGTGTTTTAAAATTGTAGAATTGAAAATTTTTACCTTTAAAAGTTTTTTATAATTTATTAAAATTGAACTATAATTTTTATTTAATTTAAATTTTTATGAGAATAAATAAATAATTAATATTTTATTTAAATAATGATAAAATTATTATATTTTTAAATGTTAAAATAAATTTAAAATTATAAATTAATTTTAAGGAATTCGGCAAAAAATTTTTCACCTGTTTATTAAAAACATCTCTTTTTGATAATAATTTAAAGTAGGGCCTGCCCACTGAAAATTTGAAGGGCCGCAGTATTCTGACTGTGCAAAGGTAGCATAATCATTAGTTTTTTAATTGAAAGCTGGAATGAATGGTTTGATGAGAAAATAGCTGTCTCAATTTTAATTAATAGAACTTTATTTTTAAGTTAAAAGCTTAAATTTCTTTAAAAGACGAGAAGACCCTATAGAGTTTTATTTATAATTTTAAATAATTTTAAAGAATTTAATAAGAAATTTATTTTTATAAATTTAGTTGGGGTGACTAAAAAATTAAATGAACTTTTTTTTATATGTTCCATTTATTTATGATTATTTGATCCAAGCAATTTGATTATAAGATTAAATTACCTTAGGGATAACAGCGTAATTTTTTTTGAGAGTTCATATCGAAAAAAAAGATTGCGACCTCGATGTTGGATTAAAATTAATTTTTGGTGTAGAAGCTAAAATATTAGGTCTGTTCGACCTTTAAAATTTTACATGATCTGAGTTTAAACCGGTGTGAGCCAGGTTGGTTTCTATCTTTAAATAACATATTATATTTTAGTACGAAAGGACCAAATATAAAATTTAATATTTTATTTTGAATAAAATTATTATTTTGGCAGATTAGTGCTATTGATTCAGAATCTTTATATGTAAGTTTTACAGATAATAATTTTAGATTTTATTTTAATAGTTTTAATTTTTATTATTTTAATTTTAGGAGTATTAGTGGGGTAGCCTTTTAACTTTATTGGAACGAAAATTATTAGGATATATTCAAATTCGTAAGGGCCTAATAAAATAGGATATATTGGATTATTGCAACCTTTTAGTGATGCTATTAAACTTTTTCTAAGGAACAAATTAGTCCTTTAATATCCAATTATTTAATTTATTATTTTTCTCCTATTATAAATTTATTTTTAGCATTATTTTTATGGTTAAGAATACCCTTTTTTTATTTTTTAAGTTTTAATTTTTCTATTTTATTTTTTTAAGAATTTCTAGATTGAGAGTTTATAGAATTATGCTTTCTGGATGATCCTCAAATTCAAATTATTCCATGTTAGGAAGTCTTCGAGCTGTTGCTCAAACTATTTCTTATGAAGTAAGAATATTCTTAATTTTATTATCTTATTTAATTTTAATTTGTTCTTTAAATTTATATGAATTTTAAAATTTCAAAATTTATTTGACTAATTTTTTAACTTTACCTTTAAGTATAATATGATTAATTTCTAGATTAGCTGAAACTAATCGTACGCCTTTTGATTTTGCAGAAGGAGAATCTGAATTAGTTTCAGGGTTTAACGTGGAATATAGAAGAGGGGGTTTTGCTTTTATTTTTTTAGCTGAATATGCTAGAATTTTGTTTATAAGAATATTAAGAATTTTAATATTTTCAGGAGGAGACTTTTATTCTTTTATATTTTTTTAAAATTAGTAATATTATCTTTTTTTGAGTTTGAGTTCGAGGATCCTTACCTCGTTATCGTTATGATAAATTAATAAATTTATCTTGAAAGAGGTTCTTGCCTGTTTCTTTAAATTTTTAATTTTCTATTTAGGGTTAAAATTAATAATTTTAACCCTAATTTTTATGGATTAAATTTAGTACAAATCAATAGAAGATTTTCTTTTTTTTATATTTTCAAAATATATACTTATTCAAGTTCATTGATTAATTATTAAAATTAAATAATCTCATAATATAAAATTTAAAGAATTAATAATATAAAATAAAAAGTAAAGGTAAGTGAAAATTTGACTAGTTAAAATAAAAGGATCTTCCACAGGTTTAGCTCCTAATCATGTTAATATTAATACCATAAAATAAATCTTCAAAAAGACTTTTATTAAGAGGATAAAATTGATTTCTTTTAATTTTTTTTATTAATAAAAGGTAAAAAAAATAAAATAGCAATAGATATTACTAAAGCGATTACTCCTCCTAATTTATTAGGAATAGAGCGTAAAATAGCATAAGCAAATAAAAAGTATCATTCTGGTTGAATATGGACTGGTGTAACTAATGGATTAGCAGGAATAAAATTATCAGGATCTCCTAAGTTATAAGGAAAATTAAAATAATAAAAATTAAAATTGAAATTATAACTAAAAACCTAAAATATCTTTTAATGAGAAAAAAGGGTGAAATGAAATTTTATCTAAATTTCTATTTGTTCCTAAAGGATTTCTTGATCCTGTTTGATGAAGGAATAATAAATGAATTAATACTAGTGCTAAAATAATAAAAGGTAGAATAAAATGAAAAGAGAAAAATCGAGTTAAAGTTGCATTATCTACAGCAAAACCTCCTCATAATCATTGAACAATAGAATTCCCAATATAAGGAATAGCAGAAAGTAAATTTGTAATTACAGTTGCCCCTCAAAAGGATATTTGGCCTCAAGGAAGGACATAACCTAAAAAAGCAGTCGCTATTACAAGGAAAAGAATTAAAACACCTACTATTCATGTATGAATTAAATTATATGAACCATAGTATATTCCCCGACCAATGTGAATATAAATACAAATAAAAAAAAAGCTCCATTTGCATGTAATGTTCGAATTATTCAACCATAGTTAATATCTCGACAAATATGAGAAACTCTATTAAAGGCAAGATCAATGTTTGGGCAGTAATGAAAAGCTAAAAAAAGACCTGTAATAATTTGAATTATTAAACATAATCCTAATAAAGATCCAAAATTTCATAATAAGGAAATATTGGATGGAGTTGGTAAATCAATTAAAGCATTATTAACAATTTTTAAGATTGGAGAAGTTTTTCGAATAGGTATTTTCATAAAATATTTGTCGTAAGGGTCCAGAATTAATTTTACAAATTTTACTACTGCAATTATACATAATAATAAGTAGAAAATTGTTATTAGTATAATTTTTATTTCTGGGAAGTTATAAAATTTTCTTATTGACAATTGAAAAGTTTCATTACTTAAAATTTTAATATTCATTTCATTATTTAAAAATATTTCTATTAATAAGGAAGGATAAAACTTATATATTATCATTATTATGAATATAATTATTAAGGTAAAACCAATATATTGATATTAAATTTGAATTTTTCGTTAGATGCAATTCTTGTTATATAAATAAATAAAATTAATAAACCTCCAATTATAATTAAAATTAAAATATAGGAATATCAAAAATTAATATAAATAGAACCTATAATTAAGCAAGTTAAAATTGTTTGAATAAGAATTGAGAATCCAACTGATAATGGGTGGTTTAAAAAATAATAGTAGAAGATAATGCTGTTATTAAAAATAATAAAATAATATCAAAGGGTAGTTTAATAAAATTTTAATTTTGGAGATTAAAGATAAAGTTCCTTTTCCTTTGAAGTTTTAAAAGAATAACTTATTTTTGATTCACAAGACCAATATTTTATTTAAATTATTAAAACTATGAAAATACCTATGTTTTTTTTCTTTAAAACGTATTTAATAATTTTAATTATGAATATTATTTTTGTATAATTTTTCATCTTTTAGAGTATGTGAAAGAGTCTTAGGGTTATCTTTATTAGTTTCTATAATTCGATCTCATGGTAGAGATTATTTTATATCTTTTAATATTTTATGATAAATGATTAAAGTTATTTTTTATTTATTATTTTTAACACCTTTATGTTTTTTAATTTGTTTTGATTAATTTCTTTTTATCTTGTTATTTTAAGAATAATTTTTATTTGCCAGATTTCTTTTAATTTTTATAGATATATTAGATTTTTTTAGGGTATGACTTTTTATCTTATTTTTAATTTTATTAAGTTTATGAGTTTGTTTTTAATAATTTTATCAAGAGGAAAATTTATTTTTGAAGGATTATTTTAATTCATTTAATTTTATAGTTATTTTTTACTAATGTTTTTAATTTTAACATTTTCTTCTATAAATTTATTTTTCTTTTATTTATTTTTTGAAGCAAGTCTTATTCCTACATTAATTATTATTATTGGTTGAGGGTATCAACCTGAGCGTATTCAAGCAGGATTATATTAATTTTTTTATACTATATTAGCATCTTTACCTTTACTTTTTTATTTTTTGTATATTATGATTTTTCTCATAGAATAGAAATATATTTTATAAATAAAATAAATTTTAATAATTTAATTATTTATTTTATAGTAAATATAGTATTTTTGTAAAAATTCCTATATACATAGTTCATTTATGATTACCTAAAGCTCACGTAGAAGCTCCTGTTTCAGGTTCAATAATCTTAGCCGGGGTAATATTAAAATTAGGGGTTACGGATTATTACGTTTTATAATTTTATTTATAGAATTAGGGTTAAAAGTAAATATTTTTTAATTAATTTATCTATAATTGGTAGAATTTTTTATCATTAGTATGTTTACGTCAAAGAGATATAAAATCTTTAATTGCATATTCTTCAGTTGTTCATATAGGATTATTATTAAGAGGGTTATTAACTTTTAGATATATAGGATTTTTAGGTTCTTTTGTTATTATAATTGGACATGGTCTTTGTTCATCAGGATTGTTTGTTCTAGTAAATTTAAATTATGAACGACTATTAAGACGAAATCTTTATCTCAATAAAGGTATAATTAACATTGCACCTTCTTTAAGATTATGATGATTTTTATTAGTTTCTTCAAATATGGCAGCTCCCCTTCTTTAAATTTATTAGGAGAAATTTTATTAATAACGAGACTTGTAAATTTTTCTTGAATAATAATTTATTAATTAATTTTTTAGCTTTTTTAGAGCTGCCTATTCTTTATATCTTTATGCTTATTCTCAACATGGAATAAATTATATAGGAATTATAAGATTTTTAAATGTAAATTTTCGTGAATATTTAATCTTATTTTTACATTGAATTCCTCTAAATTTAATGATTTTAAATAGAAGATATTTTTTATTTAATTTAAATAGTTTAAGAAAAAATATTGATTTGTGGAATCAAAGATATTAATAAAAATTTTAAATTATTCAAATTTGTTTAATTTATTATTCTTTATTTTTTTTTATCTTTTTTCTTTTTATTTTATCTGTAAAATTTATAGTTTTAGATCATACTTATTTTGTAGAATTTTCATTATTTAAAATTAATAGAGTTTGAGTAGAAATATCTATTTTACTAGACTGGATATCTTTATTATTTATAAGATTTGTTTTATTTATTTCTTCTATAGTAATTTTTATAGAGAAGAATATATGATAGGAGAAATTAATTTTAATCGTTTTATTTTATTAGTAGTTCTTTTTGTATTATCTATAATATTATTAATTATTAGACCAAATTTAATTTCCATTTTGTTAGGGTGAGATGGATTAGGATTATTTTCTTATTGTTTAGTTATTTATTATCAAAATGTAAAATCTTTTAATGCAGGAATATTAACAGTTCTCTCTAATCGTGTAGGTGATATTATATTACTTTTAGCTATTGCTTGAATAATAAATTATGGAAGATGAAATTTTATTTTTTATACTGAATCAATAAATAATGACTTAGAAATAAAATATGTTGGATTTTTAATTATTCTTGCTGCATTTACTAAAAGAGCTCAAATTCCTTTTTCTTCTTGATTACCTGCTGCTATAGCAGCTCCTAACCCCTGTTTCAGCTTTAGTTCATTCTTCGACTTTAGTAACAGCAGGTGTTTACTTATTAATTCGTTTTAATTTATTAATACAAAATTTCAATTTAATTATTTTATTTATTGGGTTAATTACTATATTTATATCTGGATTAGGTGCTAATTTTGAATTTGATTTAAAAAGATTATTGCTCTTTCAACTTTAAGACAATTAGGTTTAATAGTAAGAATTATTTCTTTGGGAGGTTTTATATTATCTTTTATCATTTATTAACTCATGCTTTATTTAAGGCTTTATTATTTATATGTGCTGGGAATATAATCCATAATTTAAATAATATGCAAGATATTCGATATATAGGGTCTTTAATTAATAAAATACCTTTAACTATTTGTTTTTTAATATTAGAAATTTATCTTTGTGTGGTTTACCTTTTTTTCAGGATTTTATTCAAAAGATTTAGTAGTAGAATTTTTATCTTTTTCTAGATTTAATTTTTTGTTTATTTCATTTATTATATTTCAATTGGATTAACTGTAGCTTATAGCTTTCGTTTAAGATTTTATTTAATTAATAGAAATTTTTATTTCTTATCTTTAAATAATTTAAGAAAAATTCTTTTAAAACATAAAAAGAATAGGATGTATAATATTTATAGTAATTTTTCTGGAAGAATACTTAATTGAATAATTTTGATATTCCTTATCTTATTATCTTACCTTTATGAATAAAGCTAATAACTTTAACTGTAATTTTATTGGAATTAAAGTAGGATTATTATTTTCAGAAATAGTGATAAGAAGAAATTTATGAAGATTAAAAATTTATATACTTTAAAATTTTTATCTTTAATATGAAATATGCCTTTTATTTCTACTGTAGGGATAAATTATTTATTTTTGTCAAAAGGTAAAAATATATTGAATTTTTAGATCAAGGATGAAGAGAAATACTAGGAAGACAACAATTATATAATTCTATTAAAAATTTTTCTTTAGACTTTCAATATTTATTTAAAAATAATTTTAAAATTTATTTAATTTTAATTGTTAGATGAATGTTAATAATCTTAATTTTTATTTATTATAATTTATATAGCTTAAATAAAGAGCATGATATTGAAGATATCAAGGTAATTTAAAATTTATAAATATTTATAAGATAAAATCTTTTTTATAGTGAAAATATAATGTTTTAAATAAACTATATAAATAGAAATATCAACAATTTTGCTGTAATTTAAGTTAGAAGCTTAAAATTTCATATTCCTTTAATTGGAATTTAATTCATTGAAATCATTAACAGTGATTTACCTCTTTTGGTTTCAATTAAAAATAAGGACGACTAAGTCATATTTTTAGGTCGAAACTAAATGCATAGATTGCTTCTTATTTAAGATAAACTGTTTACAGTATTTTTAAATGCAAATTAAATGTTAATTTAACTATTATCCTATTTTTCTCAATTTAAAGCTCCTTGATATCATTCGTGGTATAAGCCTCCTAAGAGAATGATAATAAATAATATGAATAGTAAAGAAATTATAATGAAATTATTTAAATTAAAAGTGAAAATTAAAGGAATTAATAAAGTAATTTCTACATCAAAATTAAAAAATTATTGCAATTAAAAAGAATTGTAAAGAAAAGGGTAGTCGGGCTGAATTTTTAGGGTCAAACCCACATTCAAAGGGGATATTTTTCTCGATCTTTAAATCTTTTCTTTGAAAGAATATTAGCTATTATTATTATTAAATTAGTGATTAAAATAATTAAGATTCTTATAATGAATAATACTATAATTATTTATACTATTTAATAGATCTTTTGATTGGAAATCAATTATAATGTTTATACTATATAAATTAACTACCTCATCAATAAATAGATAAATATAAGAATAGTCATACTACATCTACAAAATGTCAATATCAAGCAGCAGCTTCAAATCCTAGATGATGTTTATAACTAAAGTGGTTTATATATAATCGAATACTACAAATAAGAAGAAAAGTTGTGCCAATAATTACATGAAGACCATGAAATCCTGTTGCTATAAAAAAACATCTTCCGTATACTGAATCAGCTATTGAAAAAGGTGCTTCTAAGTATTCTATTGCCTGAAGAAAAGAAAAATAGATTCCTAAAATGACAGTTAAAATTAGTCTATGCAGAGCTTGATTAAAATTATTTTCTATAATTCTATGATGAGTCCATGTAATTCTAAGACCTGACCTTAATAAAATAAGTGTATTTAATAAAGGAATTTGTCTAGGATTAAAGGGATTAATACCTTTAGGAGGTCAAATCATTCCAATATCTAATCTTGAAGAAAGTCTAGAATGGAAAAATGTTCAAAAAAATCTAATAAAAAAAAATACCTCTGAAGTAATAAAAAGAATTATTCCTCATCGTAATCCTAAGGTTACTATAAAAGTATGATTTCCTTGATAAGTTCTTTCTCGTACTACGTCTCGTCATCATTGATATATAGTTAATTATTACAATTAAATTTCCTAAGATAAATAAATCATTATTATATAAATGAAATCATTTAATTAAACCTATTATTGAGATTATGGTTCTTAAAGCTCCTATTAAAGGTCATGGGCTATGATCTACTAAATGAAAAGGGTGATTTTTATTTGTCATATTTTACTTCTCTAGAATATAAAGTTCTTAAAATTGTAAAAACATATGCTTGAATAATAGCTACAGCTCTTTCTAATACTAAAAGAAGAATTTGAACAATAATTAAAATAGAAATTAAATAATTTAATAAATGTCCAGTATTTCCTAATAAAGTTATTAAAAGATGTCCTGCAATAATATTAGCAGAAAGTCGAATAGCTAAAGTACCTGGACGAATAATATTTCTAATTGTTTCAATACATACCATAAAAGGTATAAGAATAGGAGGAGTTCCTTGAGGAATTAAATGTGCAAATATATGGTAAGAATTTATTGTTCATCCAAAGATTATAAAAGAAAGTCATAATGGAAGTGTTAAAGTTAAAGTTAAAGTTAAGTGTCTTGTTCTTGTAAAAATATATGGAATAATCCAATTATATTTTTATTAAAATAAAATAAAATAATCTAATAAAATTAATGAACTTGAAGGCTTATTAGTCAGAGTTTTGAACTCTTAATGTAATGCATTAAAAATTTTATAAAAAATAATAAGAATCGATTGGGAATTAATCAAAATATTATAGGTATAATAATAATTCTTAATATAGTTCTTATTCAATTTAAAGAAAAATGAAAATTAGTAGATGGATCAAAAGAAGAAAATAAATTTGTTATCATTTTCAATTAATTTTATTATTATATTTAGTTTTTGGGTAGAAGTAGGTTTATTAAAAAAATAAAATAAATTATAGAATTAATAATTATAAAAATTAGAAAAAAAATAAATATAATATTATTCAATTTAAAGGTATTATTTGAGGAATTAAAATTATTTAATAAATAATTTTAGTTTGACAAACTAATGTTATAATTTCAACTAAATTTTTCATTAGAAGTAGGCGTTAATTACTATATTAAGGTTTAAGAGACCTTTGCTTTCTTTCAGCCATCTAATGAATTAAAATTTTTTACTCATTTTAAAAATTCCTTAGGATTGATTCTTTCTAAGGTAATTGGTATAAATCTATGGTTAGCCCCACAAATTTCTGAACATTGCCCAAAAAATATTCCAGTACGTCTAAATACAAATCTGCTTTGATTTAAACGGCCTGGTGAGGCATCTATTTTAATTCCAGAAGAAGGAATTGTTCATGAATGAATAACATCTCTAGATGTAGTTAATAATCGAATAGGAGCTTCGTAAGGAATAATAGTATGATTGTCTACTTCTAATAATCGAAAATTAAATTTATTTAAGGAATTTCTTAATATATAAGAATCAAATTCAATATCATTAAAATCAGTATATTCATAAGATCAATATCATTGATGTCCAATTGTTTTAAGAGTAATTAAGGGGTTTCGAATTTCATCAATTAAATATACTAATTTTAAAGAAGGTAAAGCAATAAAATTAATATAATTGCTGGTAAAAGGGTTCAAATAATTTCAATATCTTGGCCTTCTAATAAGTAACGATGATCTATATTATTAAACAATAGTCTTCTTATTAAATATCCTACTAAACAAGTAATTAAAGATAAAGCTAATAATGCATGATCATGAAAAATCTAAGTTGTTCTAATAAAAAGAAGAACTATCAAGTAGAAGTATAGATTTTCAAGTAGCAATTTCTAAAAAAGTTAAACTTTATAAATGGGGTTTAAATCCATTGCACTAATCTGCCATATTAGAAATTATTTGATAAAATAGGTATTTCAGAATATCTATGTTCGTTAGGGGAGTTAATTGAAATCATTCAATTAAAGAAGGTATTCTTATTGAAGAATTATTATTTCGTATTTTATAAAATCTTTCTCAAATAATAATTATGAAAAAATAATTCTTACAGTAGAGATTAAAGAACCTATTGAAGAAACCTTATTTCATATTGAATATGCATCTGGATAATCAGAGTATCGTCGAGGTATTCCTATTAATCCTAAGAAATGTTGAGGAAAAAAGTTAAATTTACTCCTAAAAATATTATTAAAAATTGAATTTTTAATAAAGAATTATTTAAATTAAATCCTGTGAATAAAGGGAATCAATGAACTAAACCTGCTATAATAGCAAATACAGCTCCTATAGATAAAACATAATGAAAATGAGCAACAACATAATAAGTATCATGTAAAATAATATCAATAGATGAATTAGCTAAAATTACTCCAGTTAATCCTCCAATAGTAAAAAGGAATAAAAACCTAAAACTCATAAAATTGATGGTCTAAATGAAAATTGAGTTCCATGAAGAGTTGCTATTCAAGAAAAATTTTAATACCAGTAGGAACAGCAATAATTATAGTTGCTGAAGTAAAATAGGCTCGTGTATCTACGTCTTTTCCTACAGTAAATATGTGATGAGCTCATACTACAAATCCTAATAATCCAATTGCTATTATAGCATAAATTATTCCTAAAGTTCCGAAAGCTTCTTTTTCCTCTTTCTTGTCTAATAATATGTGAAATTATTCCGAATCCTGGGAGAATTAAAATATAAACTTCAGGATGACCAAAAAATCAAAATAAATGTTGATATAAAATAGGGTCTCCTCCACCTGCTGGATCAAAAAAAGAGGTATTGATATTTCGATCAGTTAAAAGTATTGTAATAGCTCCTGCTAAAACAGGTAAGGAAAGAAGAAGAAGAACAGCCGTAATTAAAACAGATCATACAAATAATGGTATTTTTTCAAGTGTTATTAAATATGGACGTATATTTAAAATTGTAGTAATAAAATTAATTGCTCCTAAAATAGATGAAATACCTGCTAAATGAAGTCTAAAAATAGCTAAATCTACAGAAGGTCCTCTATGAGCTAAATTAGAAGATAAAGGAGGATAAACTGTTCAACCAGTCCCTGCCCCTCTTTCTACAATTGATCTTATAATTAATAAAGTTAAGGCAGGAGGAAGAAGTCAAAATCTTATATTATTAAGTCGAGGGAAGGCTATATCAGGGGCTCCAATTATTAAAGGTACTAATCAATTTCCAAATCCTCCAATTATAATAGGCATAACTATAAAAAAAATTATAATGAAAGCATGGGCAGTTACAATAACATTATAAATTTGATCATTTCCAATTAAAGCTCTAGGTGTCCCTAATTCAAGACGAATTAATATTCTTAAAGAAGTTCCAATTATTCCGGCAATAAATCCAAATAAAAAATAAAGTATTCCAATATCCTTATGATTAGTAGAAAGAAATCATTTATTCGATGTAGTGGCTGATAAAAGCAGTAAATTGTAAATTTACTTATGAAATAATTTCCTACATTAGTCTTATATTCAATTATGATTATAAATTGCAAATTTATAGGTGAATTTATTCTAAGGCTTAAAATTTTCCATTTATAACTTTGAAGGTTATTAGTTTTATTAACTTAAATCCTTAAAATTTAAAATTAAGGAAAAATTAATAAACCAAAATATTAATAAAATTTAAAAGATATAAAAAAAATTATTTTTATTTAAAAATTATTTTCTATAGATTTTATTGTTAGAGATTGAAATGTAATTCGAATGTAAGTAAATATTATTAAAAGAGTACCAAAAATTATGATAAACGTTAAAATATAAAGATTATTTTGTATTAAATTTATTAAGACTATTCATTCTGGAAGGAATCCTAAGAAAGGAGGTAAACCTCTTAAAGAAAAAAATTGATAAAAAAATAATTTAAAAATTTTGTTATAGTTTATTATTTTAAATATATCATTAAAATTTTGGATGGAAAATTTATTTAATAGTAAAATCAAACAAAAATTTATAAAAAATAAAATATAAAATAATATAATCATATAGATTGGTTAGAATAGAATATTCTGATTATTCATCCTATATGATTAATAGAAGAAAATGTTAAAATTTTTTTATTCTTGTTTGATTTCATCTTTTGATACCTCTAATGACAATGCATATAATAATAATGAATATAAAATATAAGTTTAAATAAAAATTATATATTAATAAAATTATAGGTGCTAGTTTTTGTCAAGTTAATAAAATTAATGCATTAATTCAATTTAGACCTTCTATAACTTCTGTAAATCAGATATGGAAGGGAGCAGCCCTATTTTAGTTAATAATGCTGAATTAAAAATTAAATTTATAGGATATTCAATTATAAAGTATTCAAAATTTATATTGGTTAAAATAATTGAAAATAAAATAAAAATTGATGAAATTGATTGAACAATAAAGTATTTAAGAGAAGCTTCTGAAGAAAAATTATTTTTTAATGATTAAAGGAATAAAAGAGAGCAAGTTTAATTCTAATCCTATTCATATAGAAAATCAAGAATATGATGAAATAGAAATTAAAGTTCCTAGAATTAGATTATTTAAAAAGATTATTTGATAAAATTTGATTAAAAAGAAAAGGGTAAAACCTTTATAGACGGGGTATGAACCCATAAGCTTATTAGCTTATCTTTTATTAAGAATATATTTTAGTATATTAGTACAAAAATTTTTGAAATTTTAGGAAATAATCAATTTTATTAAAAATAAATTTTAGGTATTAAATTAATTTTATTTTTACCAAATATTTCTTAATCAATCTTTATTTCTTTATTAATTTTACAAATAATTTAGTTTATTTAATTATACATTTCAAACTACTTTAAGCTTCTAGAATCTTAACCTAATCTGTGCAAATTTACATTTCAAACTACTTTAAGCTTCTAGAATCTTAACCTAATCTGTGCAAATTTACATTTCAAACTACTTTAAGCTGAGAGAATCTTAAACTAATCTGTACAAATTTACATTTCAAACTACTTTAAGCTTCTAGAATCTTAACCTAATCTGTGCAAATCTACATTTCAAACTACTTTAAGCTGAGAGAATCTTAACCTAATCTGTGCAAATTTACATTTCAAACTACTTTAAGCTTCTAGAATCTTAAACTAATCTGTACAAATTTACATTTCAAACTACTTTAAGCTTCTAGAATCTTAACCTAATCTGTACAAATCTACATTTCAAACTACTTTAAGTTTCTAGAATCTTAACCTAATCTGTGCAAATTTACATTTCAAACTATTTTAAGCTTCTAGAATCTTAATCTAATCTGTGCAAATTTACATTTCAAACTACTTTAAGCTTCTAGAATCTTAACCTAATCTGTGCAAATCTACATTTCAAACTACTTTAAGCTTCTAGAATCTTAACCTAATCTGTGCAAATCTACATTTCAAACTACTTTAAGCTTCTAGAATCTTAAACTAATCTGTACAAATTTACATTTCAAACTACTTTAAGCTTCTAGAATCTTAACCTAATCTGTGCAAATCTACATTTCAAACTACTTTAAGCTGAGAATCATAAACTAATCTGTGCAAATTTACATTTCAAACTACTTTAAGCTGAGAGAATCTTAAACTAATCTGTGCAAATTTACATTTCAAACTACTTTAAGCTGAGAGAATCTTAAACTAATCTGTACAAATTTACATTTCAAACTACTTTAAGCTTCTAGAATCTTAACCTAATCTGTGCAAATTTACATTTCAAACTACTTTAAGCTTCTAGAATCTTAACCTAATCTGTGCAAATTTACATTTCAAACTACTTTAAGCTGAGAGAATCTTAAACTAATCTGTACAAATTTACATTTCAAACTACTTTAAGCTTCTAGAATCTTAACCTAATCTGTACAAATTTACATTTCAAACTACTTTAAGCTTCTAGAATCTTAACCTAATCTGTGCAAATCTACATTTCAAACTACTTTAAGCTGAGAGAATCTTAAACTAATCTGTGCAAATTTACATTTCAAACTACTTTAAGCTTCTAGAATCTTAACCTAATCTGTACAAATCTACATTTCAAACTACTTTAAGCTTCTAGAATCTTAACCTAATCTGTGCAAATCTACATTTCAAACTACTTTAAGCTGAGAGAATCTTAAACTAATCTGTGCAAATTTACATTTCAAACTACTTTAAGCTTCTAGAATCTTAACCTAATCTGTACAAATTTACATTTCAAACTACTTTAAGCTTCTAGAATCTTAACCTAATCTGTGCAAATTTACATTTCAAACTACTTTAAGCTGAGAGAATCTTAAACTAATCTGTACAAATTTACATTTCAAACTACTTTAAGCTGAGAGAATCTTAACCTAATCTGTGCAAATCTACATTTCAAACTACTTTAAGCTGAGAGAATCTTAAACTAATCTGTACAAATTTACATTTCAAACTACTTTAAGCTGAGAGAATCTTAAACTAATCTGTGCAAATCTACATTTAAAACTACTTTAAGCTGAGAGAATCTTAAACTAATAATAATTTTAGATTTTTATAAATAAATTTGTAAATTTAAATTAGGTATAATTTTTTTTTTTTTTAAATTTTCATTTTAATTTTTTTAAAAATATAAATTTCAACAGAGGTTGACAATAGCGTTGAGATATTTTATGCAGTTAGAAGGAAGAATTTTTAAAATTTTGTTTCGTATGCCATCAATACCGGGGGCTTTTTTCGGTTTTAGGGACTTAAGGATAGAGGAAATTTCATCCGTCGTTGAAGGTGTGAAGTCTGGGTTGACTTGTTGATACTGTTGAACTGTACTCGAAACAACTTCGTGAAATGCTTGGAAATTAGGTGCACTAGGAAATGGGGAGCATTGGCCCTGAAGTGATCGGGCAAAAATATCAGCCTTCTCCGAATCAGAAGTGAAGGTGCAACCGCCACATTTTAATGCGGGAAGAAGGGGTGTGTTTGAGTTTTTAAGCTTTCTGATGACTTTCCAAGCGCTCTTTGGGTGATCGTTTGCTTCCGCGATGAATTTACAAAATCCTTCATTTCGAATTTCGGTGAGCCGACTTCTGATTTCGCATTGTTGACTGTTCAAAAGAGTTTTAAATTTCTGATCGCGTGTTCGCTGCCATATTGAGCGTGTTTGGTTCTTTTGCTTTATCAGCTCGGCCACGTCAGAAGGGAGAACCATGCCATCAGTTGGTGTTTGATGATGAGTTGTCGCTTTTTCAGTGGCCTCGGTGATATGCATCGTAAAAATTTTTATCATGTAATCGATATCAGAAATCGGCTTTCCAGTACATAAAAGGATTGGAAGTGGTTGCTCGAGAAAATATTTGATTTTGAGCCAATCAATTTTGGGGATCAGTTGTGGATCGTGTCTGAAACGTGTATTTATTTCCATGATGACAGGATTGTGATCTGAGGAGAGATCAGAGACACTCCATACCTTGGTCTGCGTGTTCACGTTTTTCGTGACAAACAAATCTAGTACATTGGAATGTTTATGACGATCACTTGGAAGAGAGACGTCCACTGCCCCAACGCCCACCAGCGCCCAAGAGTCACCGGATAAGACCAGCGATGGCTTCAAGCTCCAGAAGAGCAAGAAACGTCGCACAGACCACCCTGAGGACCAACCCAGGATAGCCGCCCTAGAAACCCCAACCCACAACCACTTCGCGGAATTAGAAGAGGTTGAAGACGACGCGATGGACACTGGCCCGTCCACCTCTACACCCGCGCGGAAACCTAAGACCCCGCCACCCGTGATTCTCCGCCAAAAGGCTGCATGGACCCATGTGGCCAACAAAATGGGACAGAACAACCTGAGGTTCACCAAAGCCAAGAACCTCAAAGATGGCATCAGCATCCAGCCCGCTGATATCAAGGACTACCGCGGTATCACCAAACTGCTGGAAACAGAAAAGCTGCAATACCACACTTTTCTTTTACAGGAAGAGAAACCTCTGAAGGCCGTCCTCAGGGGTCTGCCTACTGAGATTGGGACAGCGGAGATCGTCGCCGACCTCAACTTCCAAGGAATACCTGCCTCTTCAGCATCATTTATGCTGAACAAGGAGAAGAAGGCAATGCCGTTGGTGCTTGTCACTCTCCTAGGACTCAGGAAGGAAAAGGATCTTCAAAACCAAGGAGGTGTGCCACATCAAGGTCACCGTAGAATCACCACGGCGGAAGGCAACAGTGAGCCAATGTCACAGATGCCTCTACGCGGATGACACGGCCATAATGACCAGATCGACAGCCCCCCACTTGATAACCAGGAGACTCCAAGAGGCCGCAGACCAATTGGATGAATGGTTTACCAAGTGGCTGATCACCGTCAACCCCGAAAAGAGTTCGGCACTGTACCTGTCCAGAAGAAGAAGAAGCCCAGAGGAGCAGATCACCATGAATGGCCAACCCATCCCATGGGTCCACAAGGCCAAATATCTGGGAGTCACACTCGACCGACGGCTTACATGGCGTCAACACGTGGAAGACTGCACGAGCAAGGCGAAGGCAGCCCAAGCCTTCTTGTACCCCCTTATGAACAGGAGGAGCAACCTGAGCGCAGCGAACAAGCTGAAGCTCTACAAGACGATCATCAGGCCCATGATGACCTACGCGTCGACAGTCTGGGGATATGCAGCTGCATGTCATATCCGGAAGCTCCAAGTCGTGCAGAACAAAGCGCTGAGGATGGCCGTGGACGCCCCTTGGTTTGTGCGAAACTCCCAGCTACACCGAGATCTGGAGATCCCGAGTGTAATCAAATTCATCAGAGAGACAGCGGTGAAAGCGTTCCAAGTAATAGACGAGCACCCAAACCCATTGGTGAACTCCCTAGGAGACTACGACGGAGAGGAGCCGAGAAAATACAAGAGGCCCAGGATGGTGCTTCGTGAAGACCCGGATTAGTTATAGGAATCTTGTCGTCACTAGGACGACAAATTTAATGTACTTAATTATATATTTTAAGTGTCATTTAGATCCCTCAGATCACGGCTTAGAAGCCTAAAAATGTACTTTTTTTCAAAATCAGCTGAGATGTAAAGTTGAAAGTTGTATAACTGGTACTTAAATAAAGAATATGTTAAAGTAAAGTATGCGCGAGGACATTTCGAAGCGAACCAGCGCCAAGAAGAGTACGTTCCAGAGCCAGAATGCCACCAAAGACTAGCGGAAAGGCCGCCAAGAAGGCCGGAAAAGCCCAAAAGAACATCTCGAAGAGCGACAAGAAAAAGAAGCGTAAGAGGAAGGAAAGTTACGCTATCTACATCTACAAGGTGTTGAAGCAAGTGCATCCCGACACCGGAATTTCGAGTAAGGCGATGAGCATCATGAACAGTTTCGTCAACGACATATTCGAACGCATCGCCGCCGAAGCTAGCCGTCTTGCCCACTACAACAAACGTTCTACGATAACCAGCAGGAGATACAGACCGCTGTACGTCTACTCTTGCCCGGTGAGTTGGCTAAGCACGCCGTGAGCGAGGAACGAAGGCCGTCACGAAATATACCAGCTCCAAATAGGCGACGAATGGGTAGTTCAGACTACGTGATACAAACGAAATCGGTTCTTTTCAGAACCACAATTGCGAGAGATCGTGCGCCAATGTGTACGGCATTCAAAGAATTTATTATATAGAAGTCGGCAAAATCGAATATATATATAACGTAGGAGGCAGTCAGTCGTTCGATTTGAATATATAGAATATGAAAACTCCTTGGAAGCTTGTGAGAATCGTGAAACCTCGACTGCCGAAGCTTCTAGCATACATAGGTTGGCCGATCGGTTAGACGGTCGTACGGATAATCGATACGCACGTGGACGACCATCAGTATAACCCTCCGTTCGTTCGTCCGTCCGTCTATGTACCGAACGAATGCGCCAAAGGAATAAACGTTGATAATGACGTCTACGTACGGCGATGATAGCCTAAATTGTCCTATACTTGTGTCACTGCGACATTTTCAGTCGCGCAACGATAATTCCGTAATGTAAAGAAAAATTCGAGGAGGAATATAGATTACGAATACATCGTGAATTTTGTGGTTCTGAAAAGAACCGATTTTAATATACAATTTCGGATGAGTCGGCGAAAAGCGCTTATGCTCGTTCGCCCCGAATACGACGGGCCAGTTGGATATCCTTCGGCATGATAGTGACCTTTTGGCGTGGATAGCGCACAAGTTGGTATCTTCGAAGAGGCCTACCAGATAGGCTTCGCTCGCCTCCTGTAGCGCCATTACCGCCGAACTCTGGAAACGGAGGTCGGTCTTGAAGTCTTGGGCGATTTCTCTGACCAGACGCTGGAACGGAAGTTTACGGATGAGCAACTCGGTACTCTTTTGATAACGACGGATCTCCTGAGAGCCACGGTACCGGGCCTGTAACGATGGGGTTTCTTGACGCCTCCGGTAGCGGGAGCGCTCTTACGGGCGGCCTTGGTGGCTAACTGCTTGCGCGGAGCTTTTCCTCCCGTCGATTTCCTAGCGGTCTGCTTTGTACGTGCCATTGCGCCGAGTCTGATTGATCGGTAGAAGTAGTAACGTCGTTCGAATAAGACTAGACGTCCGCCACCAGAATCGGTCATACTTATCAGTTCGTCGGGCCGCTAACCGTCCTGTTGCCAAAGCGACGTATGCGATTGGCTACGGCCGCATAGCGGTGGGCGTGGTCCCGGCGAACTTATAAATATCACGAACGAGGACATATTTCGATTCATTCGTCTCCGGCAACGATATACGAAAGGAATTCGACACGATGACTGGAAGAGGTAAAGGCGGCAAAGGGCTAGGAAAGGGAGGAGCCAAACGTCACAGGAAAGTTCTTCGTGACAACATCCAGGGCATCACGAAACCCGCCATAAGAAGATTGGCGAGACGTGGAGGCGTCAAACGTATCTCCGGACTGATATACGAAGAAACTCGTTGGGTGCTGTACGGATTCGGCGGTTAAGTCGAATTCTCAAATTACGTCCTCAAGAACGAACAAACATCGGTCCTTTTCAGGACCACAAACGTCACACGCTCAACTTACCCGGGTATGCCACGCTGACGTCACGAATAAAGGCCAGATAACCTGGTGCGCTAATTGATCAAAATGAACTTGTCATAGTCCGAAAATTCGAAATCGAGATGTGACGACATTCGCCGTCCGTCGTTTGCGATAATACTTTCGATATAGCCCGTTCGCGCGAAAACGAACGCAAATTCGATCAGTGCCTCTGAGATCTCGGAATAAATAGATAGATTTCATAGAAAAGGAGACGAAAGTCTCAAGACGACGGAATCTCTTCATCAGTACGTACGCTTGGGCGTACGATCGTGAGCACCCATTTAATAATGATTGATTGATTGAAAGTATAACGAAAGAGACGTTTGTCACTGTTCCACAATTTATATAATATTGTAAAATATATTTATGTGTATGAAATGAATTGTGAAAAAAAGTGACAAAAGTGTGTCATTTCGTATTACTTTGAAAATGAATTTTCATAAAACGAATAAATCAGCAATACTGTCAATAATAATGAATAGCTATCTCTGATAATAGTTTGTTATTATTCTTAATATTATTATCATAATTATATTAGATAACATAGTTTTACGAACTAATATTCTGTGTTGAAAATTTGTGGCCCTGAAAAGGGCCGTTATATTGAGAGGTGAAATGGTACAATTTACGATTTCTTCTCGGTCTTCTTGGGCAGAAGTACGGCCTGGATGTTTGGCAACACTCCTCCCTGAGCGATTGTCACGCCTGAGAGTAATTTGTTCAATTCCTCGTCGTTTCTGATTGCCAACTGCAGATGACGGGGGATGATACGCGTCTTCTTGTTGTCTCTGGCTGCGTTACCGGCCAATACGAGAACTTCGGCGGCTAAGTATTCCATTACCGCCGCCAGGTACACGGAGCTCCGGCACCGACGCGTTCGGCGT